>WIUZ02000060.1:0-10267 GCA_015956445.1 Thelephora terrestris
GATTACTGGGACGCATGCGGTGCGCTGGACGAAGTGCCCCGCGATAAGGAACCCAACGACGAGCACGGATAGAACGTTGCCCACGCACCGGCGAGATCGACGGAGGCGGAATCGGAACAGCCACTTCGTTCTCCCCCGCGTACTCCAACTCGGGAGAACTGCTAGCCGGATTCACGGCCGTCTCCTCGGACGTCTCGCGAATGACCTCCTCCCCGCCATCGGTATGCGCAGGTGTGCGGTACGACCCATCGGAAGCTAAAAAGGATGTCAGTGGACAAGCCAAATATGTCAACCGACATCCCACCTATGGGAGAAGCCATCCGATCAGGAATCGACTCGTCTCCGGACTCGTCGCGAATCGCAGCCACCGAACGAGTGCGGCAGTGACACAACCGCTCACTCATCGACTCGACCCGAGCACCCAACAACGGCAAAGCGTCGTCCAACGTGTCAACCTAGAAGTGGCATGAGCTCTCTTGGATAAAGACCAGGAGAAGTCGCGCCGACCTTGGTGTCGAGCTCATTCAGAGCCCTTCTATGACGGTTGAGCCGTCGATCGACCTCGATCAAGTCCCGCTGGATGGTGTCATCCCGTTCCTTCAGGGACTCGACCAACCGATTGTGTTCCTCACGCATCGCTAGCATCTCGCTCTCAAACGTGACGCGAAGCGTGTCGTTCATCAGGAGCAGCGTCTTCTTCGTGTCCAACGCTTCCGAATACATCCTACGGGCATCATCCTTCGCTTCCTTCACTTCGCGTTTCAGCCGCTCATTCTACAAGCCTGTCAGTGTTATCCCATAAGCGGGATGCACAGACCGACTCACCGCTTTCTGTTCTGTCCTTAAAAGGAACCAGAGACGGTGACCAACGGCTGCTGTAAAGTGTTGCGAACGAGTCGCCCCCGGCCACCTTCCTTCGCCATTTCCCAGGTCGTAGATTCCCATCTTCAGAAGACCCCATAACGATGACGCCACCGGAGTCTCCCACGGCATACGCAACTCGGTGTCAAACGTGACCCCGCGCATAGACTCCTGTAGCTTGTGGTCAATCAAGTTGTGATACCATAACTCGTCATCTATGGTCAAATAGAGGGGAGGCCTGGCGATCGTTGCCTCCAGTTGTCGAGCATCCACCTTGTCGGCAACCGCGAAGATCTACGATGCGATGTCAGTTGTTGCCAGTAAACAGCGACACGTGACGTCGCACCTCGCGATAACTAGGGTACGCCACGTTGGCGTTCGGGAGGAAGTAACTCTTGTTCTGTACGGAGCGCGGATCTGCAGACTCGATGGTAGCAGTGCTGTTCTCAGCACGGAAGACACGATCAGAGATCATGGGCATAATGGATGAGTAGTGGGTTGGTGGGATTGTTGATTTGGGAAGAAGGGAGTTTGATGGATCCAATGGCCGGTTCGCACTACGCTTTATTCGACCCGCGACAGCGCCCGCGCCCTATTCGCCATTGGCTCGGCCCATCGTTTCGCCGGTCCAGGCTCCTCATACATTCGCCTTCGACATTCGCGCCCCACTCGGTCCTTTGTTGTCCCGATCGGACGAGCTGACGCGTCGTCCCCTCATTGGTTCACCCTTGCGTGTGATATTATCCTTTGTCATTCCTTTCCCACACGACGTCATGACCCCTTTCTTATTTTCTCACGAACCCTGACCCATTAGTCATTCCTTTATCATTTCAATTCTATACTCCGGGCCGCTTACTGTTCGTGCTTACTCTCGGCCCTTCTTTGTTCCGAGTTATTATTAGATAGGGTTATCTATGTCCCGGCCACTCTCTTATATAAGTACCAGTAGAGTAGCTGAGGACTCCCCATCTTTGATATCTCGGGAAGTCCTCTTCTCCTTGCAGCATCGGTGTATTTGCTGTAGGCCACTGAAGAGCTTATCGAGTAACTCCTTGAACCGTTCGCTCTCCTCTCTCACTCAGTCTTGATCCTTAACCGGTGTTTGAAGCGAGCTCGGACACGACATCGAGTTCCGCACTGCTCTTTGGATCAAGTCATCAGTTTGAGGCGCCATCCTCGGGCTCTTGTATCTGCCCTCAGAAGACGATAGGGATCTACCTGATAGAGGCTCGGCACTCCTGCTGTGAATTCGGACAACCTACCGGAGAACGCTCGTCCATCGCGTTTTGGACCACGAAGACTTTGGGTGGATATAGGGAAGTCGTTCCCCCTTTGCCCCATTGTTTCTTGTTGGTTGGAGTTGCGACTCACCAACAGCACTGGTACCTGAAGGGCGAAGAGTGGCCCTGACACTGAGGGGACCTCAGACAACTTTCAAGGATTAACAACCAAGATGGAAACTGGCAATGATTGCCACTGACACTTTTGGCAGAGTGTTCAAAGCCAAGGGGAGTGCTAGATGCAAAGCTCAACAGCAGAAAGCTATTGGGAAACGGGCTACTGCGTTTTGCATAATCGGTGTATTTTGAGCAGTGCCCTAGAAGTTCCCGAATCATTGACAAGGTTTTCCACTGAACCTTGTGTGATCAAGGCCTATACTCCATCAGTGAGTGGAGGAAGCTATGTTATTGGTGAGCAAAGATCAGGCGGTTCAGTCTTAAAGAGAGAGAATAGTGACAACAGAGCGAAGGTGGAAGCAGCGGCCTATGAGTAATAGTCATCTTCATGTGGGAGCCCGGCCTGAGGGCCAAGTTCTGCCATTTGCTGTGCCAGATATAGTATAGCACTGGACTGGAGGCCAATCTACATGGGCCCTGCCCAATGTCCAAGGTACTATCGATCACATAGTGCCCGGACGCGTCGAGAGTTCGGACACCTGGTCATAGCTCACGCAAAACTTATCCTGCCTCGCTGATCCGTGTGACCTTGTGTTACCTTCCGGCCAGAATTTGTCACACAAGTGCCCGAACTCTTGTTTTGACTTTGGATGTGAATAACCCCATCCACATCCCTCCAGCCATACCTTGGATTTTATTATAAGTAGCTTAGGGTGTTCTCTTTGGGTCCCGTGGATTCCAAATGTCAGGGTAGAGTGTGGATACCCATATAATCCCCACGACCGTAAGGGAGAGGGTCTTGATGTTTTGTTCTTCTCGCCCTCGCGTGGGGACCCCAATCAATCCCCTGTAAATTTAGAGTCACCTTACCCACGGTTGTGATTGGTTGTTCCTTCACATCGATAGCTCCGGTGCATGCATCAGGAGTTTCTGGTCTCTTCCTCTTGGTTCGTCCACTGTCTCTTTTTATATGTCCCACACTCGTGCCCATCGCTCTTAACAAAAATATTGACGACGTTGTCCCCCTTTCATGTTTTGGTGCGGCTGGTTTGTGTGATTTTCTCCTGTCCTTTTCTAAAATCTGTACGTATACCGTTATCACTGCATGAAATCTGCCATGAAAGTGACAGGACCCAGCTATCTATTTGAGCAAGCATGTCCTGTGTGATATTTCGAGACTTTCCTGCAATGGAATTGGAAACGGTGAATGGGGGTCGTAGGCCATGCCGCTTGTCGGCGCTATAAGTTATTTATTGCGAGTTGTCTACGCTCCAGTCACGGTCTTGCGGTAATGCATGCTGGTCGACGAGACTCACTCAAGGCGACAATAATCACCCCCTTCGCCATCTCCAGTAGCAGGTACCCGCCCAACCGCACATCCATCATACGACCTTCACAGGGCAATGCTGATCGGTCGTACAATTGAGTAGTAACCGCGGGGTGACCGGTGAAAGACTAGAGGGGATAATCCGAATTGGATTGGACCCCATTGCCCACTGTGGGAAGAATCAGAGTCAAGTGCACTATGGTGTCCGTAGAGTTCCTTAATGGGCTTTCTCCCACGCGTTTATTGCCAGTGTTCAAATGTCCACGCGCACGCATTACGCCCGGGTCAGCCACGCCCAGAGAGCCAACCCGATCTTCCACACTCTTTATCTCTCCACTGGACACAGATATTTACCCCGGAAGGGGCCTGTCGCTTTCGCCCTGGTCTTTGCCCTCAACGAAGAGTTGAAGTGCATGACGCATTCTCCGTCGTATGTTGCAACAGGTCATTCTGGACTCATTAAATAATGACACGCTGATCACCACTGCAGCTTCACTTTGGAGGCGGTCTCTCAACTTGACCATGGTGCTTTAGCTGCGTTGGCATCCATTCGCGAGTGGAAGAACTCATCCAATCGCGTCAACCGTATTCCTACAGACATCCTTTCCCTCATCCCTACCCACCTCCCTGCCCAGAAGGACCGCTTTCACGCCACTTCAGTGTGCCGTCATTGGCATGGTACTCTCCTCAAACACGGCGTGCTATGGTCACAATTATTCCTCATGAGCGGTGAGGACTATGTGTCAACCCTCTTCGAACAGCGCGAAAGGTTCCATGCTAGATATCATCGCCCACGGCGACGATCCTGCTGGGACCATACCAATGATATCTCCCCGGGCCCATCAGATCAGGTATCTCGAATTCATGGAATACAGCTGGCAAGACATCGCAGAATTCTCCGAATCCAACTCCGGGCAACTTCCGCTCCTCCACACCATCAAAATCTTGTGCTCCGAGGGCTCCCACCCACACGGTCAATCCGCCGTCGCGAGCCCTTCCTCGTCCCCCTATTTTAGAGGTTCCATCAATCTGGAACAATTTGTCCTCGATTTCGCAAAGCTTTCCTCCTTGTGCCATTTTGTCTTTCCGAACCTCACCATGTTCGAACTTTCATAATCCTCGACAGAGCGGTGTAGCGCCTCACTCCTGCATAACTTTCTGAATGCTTCACACAGGTTGCAAACGGTCGAAGTAAGGATCTTCCATCAAATCGACCTGAGGGATGTCCCATAAGAAACGGTGGTCGTACTCCCCGATGTCAAGACCTTCTCCCTGGATCCCGATGGCCACGTGACCTATGTATATGCTATAGCAGCCCATATCGTGTCCTAGCGCGAGGTCTACGTCACTGGCACACGGGAGACCTCAGTCACCCATCTGAGGATATGCCCTACCTCCTTTTCGTGGAACACGATTATTCAACAGTATATGGCAAGCCCAATCGAGGCAGTCACCCTCAGCATAAATTACCCGTGGGAAAAAGGCATCCAGGGCTTCCTCGTGATCCAGTCCAGGACGGCTGTCGTTAGATTGGGCTTCAAAGTTGAAAAAATATGTTGGGATGATGCCGGCTTGAGCATGTCCCATGCAGAGATGTGTTGTCAGATCTTCCCTCAAGCCCTTACGACCATCCAAGATCACCCCCTACTGTCCCACTTCAAACGACTTGAACTCAGGCATTGGGCTGTGTTGGAAAGCCTCTGGGTGGAACTTATGGCAAACAAGGTGGAGGAACTGCTCACTGTATTGGGGCCCTTGGACAAGTTGACCATCTGGGGTTGCGATTTACGTGTACTCCTTTCCACCTTCCTTGGCAATCCAGAGCTCGAAGACTTGGAATGACCATATTCCCACACATCAGGAAGCTCACGATACTCCACCCGACGATGGAACCTGATGAGATGGAATGCATGGACGCGAACGTAAAACTCGCAAAGTTACAGCACGCGCTGAAGAGGCCCTTTGAGCATGTGGTAGTTCATATGTCGAGTATCCCCACCGGGAATGGAGGAGGAGTTGGAGCAGTGGGCTGGTGCATCGGATTGCCGTTGGGATTGGTACGTAGAAGAATGAATGAGTGGGAGGTCTGTATTGTGCACCGTATAATCGGTTGCTCATCGGGCTGCTAGAGGCCTCGGTGCTGAATTACTTTAAAAATTTTATAGACACCACTTGTCATGAATCATGTACGGCGAATGACGCTTTCCCCAACCGTTATATCACGCACTTGTTAACTGGTCCCGGCGGCCACTGCTCCGGAAACAAAGCCTTCAGTCAACGCCAGTCCCGTTGCAGTGTCTGATATCAATCCCCTTTTATGAATCTCACAGGCCGAGAATTTGAGGCCCTGAGGACGTGAATTTGGGTGGCTGACTCACACCGTGAGTTTGCATAGTCTTGTCACTGTGCTGTACCCTGGATGTTGTGTTGCAGTGTGGCGCCTTTCTAATGTGCGGTTGCTGAGCTCGTCGCCGGTTGAGTGCCACGTTGGGTCCCATATGAGCCATCTCCGGAGTTTGCTCTTGAAGCTGTATTACACTACCATCAGATAATCATACTTGTCCACACATGTGGATGATATATGTGAAAATATGTGTTGGTGATAGGAATACACAGTCCTATTGACAAGCAAGGTTTATGTCGACGTCAAGTCGGCATTTTTCTAGTTGCATTCATGCTGTGGGGAAAATTCAGCTTGTCCCCCTTGGTCGTGGGCATTGCCACTTGCCGACGCTAGTTGTTACTACTCTACATCGTACCCTTGGGGTGTCCAAGCTCTGCATGATTGATAGGATGAAGACCGGTTCGAACCATTTCTGTACTATTCATTCCATTGCTAACACAGCACGCATTCCGTTCATTTATTCCCCATGAGTGCTAAAGTGTCTTGATACGGGTGGATAGACTCGGTGGGAGGAAGATTACATTGAGAAATCTTTAAGGTAGGAGTAGGAGCACAGTTTCTCGTGTGTTTGAGGAGGGGCAGGAGGACCACTTGGAGAAAACAGAAATCATCTGCACATTTGGCCTTAGGGGGAGGGAGGATGGGTTGGGAGATTGGTCTGAAGCACCCTGTGTTTTTGATAGGCGAGAGAAAGGTGGAGGAACCAGAGTTTTGGCTGGTGGGAGTGCTGGTGGAAGTACCCTGGGTCAATTCCGTACGGAACCAGGTGGAGATAGGCCCTAGACAAATCCCTGACTTCAGTACTGCTGCCAGGACACTGGATATGGTCACTTGCCCCAAGGGGAGCCAGGTCTCATATGCGGCTTGCCACTGAGTGGGCCAATTGTGTGAAAAATTGAACATTCCTACTTGCGGGACATGTTAGGACCTTGAGAAGAAACCAAAACAAACATTGCCCGCTGCACAGGGCGAGACACCATCTCAAGCACAGAAGCATGAAAGCACCAGCTTCCTGGGGTGGTAGACGTGCTGGGCTTTCTGTACAAAATCTGGCATGGAAGGGTGTGGGAGTCTACCCTCATGGTTGCGAGAATCTACTTGGTCTTTTGTGAGACACCACCTTCTAGCGCAGACATGTGCGAGCTCCAGCTTCCTGGGGGTGTTAGACGTGCTGGGCTCTGTGCACAAAATCTGGCAGGAGTAGGATTTTGACCATTCAGCTTGAAGGATGAAGGTGCCGCATCCAGGAACCCGTCGCGTTTGCGACTGGGCTCAGTGAACGAGACACCGCGCGGGGATTCATGCCGTATGCAAAGACCCGTGGCGTTTGCCACTGGGCCAGTGACACGACACGACGCGCAAGAAGAATGGAGCAGGGAGAGGGAAGAAGGCATATGATACAACAGGACGACACGCAAGAAGGATGAAGGTGCCAAGTCCAGGAACCCGTCGCGTTTGCAACTGGGCTCAGTGAACGAGACACCGCGCGGGGATTCATGCCGTATGCAAAGACCCGTGGCGTTTGCCACTGGGTCAGTGACACGACACGACGCGCAAGAAGGCAAGTGACACGACGCGACGCGACGCGCAAGAAAGCCAGCGACACTGCACAGCACGCAAGAAGGCCATAGGAACGACACGACACGCCAGAAGGCCACAGGCACGACATGACACACAAGAGGGCCACAGGGACGACACGACAAGCAAGGAGACCACAGGGACGACACGACAAGCAAGGAGGATCATGAAGGTGCCAAGTCCAGGAACCCGTCGCGTTTGCAACTGGGCTCAGTGGACAAGACACCGCGCGTGGGTTCGTGCCGTATGCAAGGACCCGTGGCGTTTGCCACTGGGCCAATGATGCGACGCGACGCGCAAGAAACAAACCATGTCCGATCACTTGTTGATCGGGTTGATAAACTGCCTTGTTTGTCTGTGTTTGTACACCGTGCGGCACAATCACGTGCAGTTACGCGGGCGCAATGCTTTGGGCGCGTGACCAACTCGTTCCATCCAACGTGTTTGGGCTTCTTGGGCGGGAGAGCGGATCTTCTGAGAAATTCTAGGCATTGTGGAAAGGGATGTTGAGTTATCCCCTATCTTGACCCCACCGCGCATATACCTTGATCGTGCTTATATAATGTAGATTACCATCGAATGTGATCTATTTCCAAAGGTTCATTGTGTTACCCCGCAAACATGTTCTATCTGTCGCGAAATCCGCCAGACCATCTCGTGGCCAAGACGCACACACTGGCCAAAGCTAGTGTTTATCGTGCACTTTCGTGTCACGATGACTAAATATATAAGAGGAACGGGAAAGGATTTTACGTATGCTCCCAACAGGCTGCCGATCACCAGAGCCAAGGAGCCGCTCACTCTGAAAACAAACTGCGGAGGCCCAAAGGAGGAAGGATTGAATGATCTGGGAGGAGAGGTGATCTGGGTTCTAGATTGAGATGAGCTCACAGAAAACGTGGAACTTTCTTAAGACCCACGCCGTACGTTGCCAAATTCATCACGGGTCAGCGTCTTTACCCACAAGCTAAACAAAGACCGTTCGTCGACGGTTTTTATGGGGCGGGAGTGTTGACACCTCTCCGCTGCAAAACCCTCTGCCATTGCAAGGCAAGGTGATCGCAATGGAGAGGGGGTGACGAGTGTGGAGCCACATTCAGAGAAGACCGCAATTTTGATTGGAGAGAGGGGTGACTGTAGAAAAGTCTTGTGAACTGCCTTGGGGAAGCGACAAAGCAATGACAGTGTACCAAGCGTGCGATCGCACTCCTCGGCCAACTTCTCCAGTTGTTTGACCTGCTTGGCCCGCAAACCTGTGGCCTTTGCGAACCTCTGAGCGACGGCAAAGGCACTTTGGAGTATCGCTTGGAGCATCCAGGCGATAGTCCCAAAGACGTCACGGGTCTCTCTCAAATTTCTGCCAACGTCAGTCATTACCTGTATCATCTTGCCCAGTTCTTCGAGTCCAGACCGAGCAACGGAAAACGTAATCGGAATCACCGTCAGTGAAAACCGCTCCCTCTCCGCTGCCGAGTCGGTCAACGACCTGGTCAGCAGACCCCTTTGTGCCCTCATCAGAAGCTCGCATATCGTCAATGCCGATCGTGAGCTGATTGTATTCAGTCCTGGTAAAATGTCCAGATGAGAGGTGCGATGCTGCAGCTGATAATCTTGACTGATCGCCCCCACGGTTACCACCCAAATTCTGACCAACAACCTTGCCGCGAAGCACTCGCTCCAGGCCAGTCCAGGGTATATTGTCCGCCTTGTCCTTTTCCTTTTCCCCCTTGACCTGCCGTGGCGCTTCCTTCCGGGGACGTCTCGACCAGCCCTTCTGAAGTTCTGCGAAAAAAAAAACTTACCGGTTGCTTGGCACTTGCCCGTGTGATCCCCAATTCAAATTCATACCTAACTGATCAGTGATCCCACTCAAACTCCGCTCGAGGTCTACGCAATGGGTCTCCAGTTCCAAAGCCCTCTCCTTCCACCCCATACTGACCAACGTGTTCTCTTTTGGTTGAGGAAACACATCCCAAAGGTCCGTCGTGTATGCTATCAACAGGCGGTCAGATCATGATACCAGATAATGGGAACCGTATCGAGACCACTTACAAATGTGTGATTGTATGGCTGGCCTAAACCGTAAAGCCACCGATGCCTGTGGGGTATCAGACGCCAATCAACTGGGGCCAGGAGCTGGGGAGGGGGGCTGTTGCAACAACCTATTTGCAGCCCGTGAGGGAGCTGGGGCATGGGCATATAATCATCGACTGTAAATATAACCAGACATTTGAGGAACCAGTAAATCATCTGAGTCCAACCCACTCCCTCAAGACAGAAGAACCGGTGCGGAGCACGGTAGATACCTGGCAATGGCATGATCATGACGAATCGATGACGATCACAAGTGCATGTGAACTTGACGTGAAAACATTGTGGCGGCGTGAAGCTCAGACTCATCCTTGAAAACGGTCAAGTGACGGCATGGTTTTTCGACAACACGACGATGGAGATAAATGAAAAAACTAAAGACCCAGGACCTACAATCCCGGGAAAATATCGAGTCATCGGTGACGCCATGGATCGTCCCAATCTTTCACGCCGTCACAACAAAGGGGCCCCAAACTTCAAGCACATTCTCGTTACCACTCTTGTGAAATTCCTTTGCCCATTGGCTAATTAGGGCTGGCATTCCAGATCTTGATGCAAGCGGCCCAAGCTAATACATAATGGTGCTGTGTTCGAGGCTCGAGGAGGCTG